>JAKWJA010002489.1:50306074-50352054 GCA_027704765.1 Solanum habrochaites | reverse complement strand
GCTATTAATCTATAACAAGCAGCAATCGTGCCGCAATTAGATAAACATCGCGCTTTATTACTTTCTTGTAAGCTAGCTAATAATCTAATTACGAAAATTCGGCAGCAGCTTCCGTCCCCTATTTTCCTTACTTCGTCCAATCCGAAAACACCCCAATTATCGGCACAGCAATTCCAATCACACATATCACCCAAACGATCTATTAAAACAAGCCCCTCCCAAAACATTTCCTCTCGGCAAACATAGCAGCGAAGCACACGACACACCAAACGAGCGATAACTCGTTTTAATGACTTCGCAACACTCGACCCTTTGGAGTATTACTTCATAATCACATATACATATACATACGGCCCAAAAACGGAATTTTTCCTGGGCAGTTTGGCTTTAATCAAAACAGCCCAAGCCTCACACCGACACCACTAATAATCCGATTATGGTTTCCGTTCGTACTTAAGCACATTCATAACTCAAACAAACTTCCTAGCTACTGGTCACGGCCCCCTGCTTAATATTAATGATAATTAACAAGGTCTTCTAAGAATTACCACCCCAAACAAGGAGATTACCACCATTATTTCAAACGCTGGCCAAGAGTTTCAAGTGTTGGTTTCTCCATTTGCCATGGCTACCCAGTCCAAGTGGTGAAGAAAAGATATATGCAGCAATGCTTTCACCACTTTATTTAGTGCATTGAGTGGATTTCTCCCCGTCATTTAATAGTATGAAAGTGGAGCACTCCCCTCTAACAGACGCCTGTCCACTAATGCCACTCACAATCTGATCCCTTTTATTAAATTTTTTGCCGCGAGTGGTGGGGCCCACGGATTTAAATTAATCCTAATCAGCACCAGATGAAGTGGTGGGACCACTGGATACTTAATCCAAATCACCACTAGTTCATCTCTCAACTTAAATTTAATGGCACTTACATTAGCCAATCATACTTAATATCACTTTGGAATTAACATCCTTGCCTAATATTTCTAATCACTTGGAACTTAAAATAAAATCTCATTCCCGCGGACTTACGTCCTACTAAGATCATGACGCGCGCATCACGTATAGAAAAAAATACATGCATACTATTTCCTCCTCCACCCCTTAGGAACATTCGCCCTCGAATGTTTAGTTACCTGCTTACAAAAACAAATTCCACACCCAGCGGTGGTCCTCTACCAGTTATACCTATCAACCTGGTAATTGCCGTAACTTACAAAATGCCTCACAATTCCCACGGTACTACATATCTCGTTTATATCAATCAGTAAGTCAACTATGAATTGAATTTCTCAGGTACGGGAACGATGTAAGGATACTTTTCGTCATTTTTTGTCTTCTTCCGCTGTCCAAGTCAATCTCCTCCTATTTGTTATTTTGCCACACCGACTTTGCCGGAAGCCAAACATCCCCCTTAGTACGTAACCTTCTAAAGCCTGACGATCCAGTATAGCTATGGGTTTCTCCTCATATGACAACTCCTCTGTTACCTGACATCATCTACGGTAATACTCTAGAAGGATCACCATACTTTACGTAGCCATCGATACCTGAGACTCGGATGTACCCGCTCCAAATGGATGGTAATCCACCTCATAGGCACTAACTGCCTATCCTATGAACAATCTGATAAGGCCCAATGTATCTCGACTAAGCTTCCCCTTCCTGCCGAATCTCTCACACCCAACACCCCTCATGGGTGCTACCATTCAAGAATACCCGTCACCAATCTGAAACTCCAAAATCTCGACGGCCGATTATGCTACATATGCTCTGTCGAGTCTGGGGCCGCTATTAATCTTTTTCTTGAATAACTTCACCTTGTCAATAGCCTTGCTGAATCATATCTGGCCCTATAACTTAGTCTCGCCAACATCAAACAACCATGGGTGATATGCACTTCCCTCCCATAGAAGGCCTCGTAACGGTGGCCAGCTAGATACTAGAATGGTACTAAATTGTTATATGCAAACTCAATGAGTGGCAAGTGGTCCTCCGCACTACCTTTGAACTCAATAATCAGGCCCCAACATATCTTCTAATGTCTGAATAGTCCTCAGCCTTACCCATAAGCTGAGGGTGAAATTATTTGCTAAGGTTCACCTGTGTCCTCAATCCCTTCTGAAACGAATCTCCAGATGTTGGCTGTAAAATTTAGCTCCTCTGTTCTGATATATGGCCGTGGAACCCCTTGAATTCTCACTATCTCCCTGACATATAACCTTGCATAATCTTCACCGATAGTTAAGTCTGTGAAGAAATGGGCCAATTTTTTCGTAGCCTGTCTACAACCTAGAGGAGTCAGACGTTCCGTTGGCGCGGTATCGGTGTAATAAGTCCTATAAATCTCTCCTACTTATCCAAGTCGTGATCTCTATCTCTATAATAATCACCAGGCCCTATTTTTATGTTTGATCTTGACTTGTTTACAGTTCGGGCACTGAGCAAACGAACTACCCGCTAATGGTCCTTTTCATGCCATCCCACCAATATAAGCTCTGAGGTCATGATACCTTTTGCGTTGACCCTGGTGAATAGAATAACGGGCATGTGTGCCTCTCCCATACCTGTCGTCGTAGCCCCCCCCGCAATCTCGGTACACACAATCTGCCTTCATCTGTAACAGGAAATGACACTCTTCCGTCAGGTGTAACCTTCATGGGTCTTTTCCTTTTGAAGGGCTGCATCTTATACTATTCCAAATAGGGTCCTTGTATTGGTAATCATCTCTTTACTCTCCTATTAATTACGTACTCCAGCAACCTCTCGAATAGACACTCCACCCTATCTTCGTGATTAGCCGACGGACCCAAGGCTGGATATACCGCTATCTCCGAACCATATCCCTCATTTCCTGTTGTACAACCTTTCAAGCTACCCATGACTTACGGCTAAGAGCATCGCTACACATTTGCCTCCCTGGATGATTAAAATATCAACATCATAATCCTTTAGCAATCTCTAAACCACCCCGCCTATGTCGTCAGTTCCGCTCTTTCTTCGTTTAAAGATATAATTGAGAACTCTTATGATTCTTAAGATTGTCCACATGACACATAATAATAATGCCTCCATCTCGTTCAAGGCATGAACCCCGACCGCTAACTCCATGTCGTTCGTAGGATAGTTCTTTTGATTCCTTCCTAAGCTATCGTGCATATGCCCTTGAAATCCGTGCCTGCGCATCAATTACACATCTAACCCACACCACGACGCATCAATAATAACAAGCCCTCTGGTCCCAGTGTACTAGTTGGACTGGAAGGCTGTAGTCAATTTGGGGGTCTTTCAATAGCTCGAAGCTTTAGCTTCACACATCAGTCCACTGAACTTGGCCTGCCTTTTAATTAGCCTGTCCAAAGGCGCTGAAATTTGAGGCAACTTTCTACTAATCTTCCTGTCAATATCCTGCTAACGCCCAAAAGCGCGACCTCGTAGGTTGTCCGTAGTTCTGGGCCAAGTCTTTACCCCAGACCCACCGCCTGGCATTCCTTCTGGGTGTCCTACTCGAATACCAGCTGCTCCAATAAAGGGCCCCAAAGATGCCACATGAGTCAACCATAACGCATCGCACTTAGAAAATTTATACATTAAACACTCTGGTGCTAAAAGCACCCTAAGTACCGTCCTAAATGTTCTTATGCGTCCTCTTCTAAACGTGAGTAGAAATCGAATATCGCGTATAATACATAAACAACATATCAAAGGATGGGTTTAAATACTCGATTTTATTAATCCATAAACCCGCTGGGCTTAGTCATCCCAAAAGATAGCCTCAAACTCATAATGGCCCGTAATCGGGACCGGAATGCCGTCCCTTTGAATATCTAACCACCTCCCTTACCCGCACCTGATGATAACCTGACCGCACGCTCCTATCTTTGAAAAAGACTTTGCTGAGCACCCTGCAACTGGTCAAATAAGATCGTCAATCCTTGGGAGGGTGATCCTTTTCTTTATTGTTACTTTGTTCAGGTGCCTTAATCAATACACATCGCAGCGACCCATCTTTCTTTTCTTCCTCACAAACAGTAAACCAACGAGGTGTTCCCCACGGTGCGTACTAAGCCTGATTAAGCCTTTCTAGCAAATCCTCAATTGCTCTTTCATTCTTCACGCAACTCAGCAGTTGCCATTTCATAATTAGGTATAGATATAGCTTGGTTATCTGGCTGTACAAACTCTAGATACAAAAACTCTATCCCTTCGTCTCGTTCCGGATTAAAGGCCTGAAGTTCCTCTGAGGGAATCATCGGAATTCACTTAACTAAACTACCATACCAAAACCGGAACTGGTTGAAGAGTCGGGGAGTGCCCTCTCTGCCTTTATGTATGCACCCGAATCATATGGTCAAATTGCCGTTTTCTAACATCTTCTCCCGGCCTTATAAGGTATGAAATGAACTTACCTTTTTCAGCGTATCTGAACTCCCCTTTCCACTCTATAATAAAGCGTCCCGGAAATTGAAATCGAACATATTCTTTCCTCTGGCAATCAACTTTGCATACAAGCATCCAACAAGCCATGCCCATGATAATATCAAACTCAATCATATTTAACTCTATGTATATCTGTCTACGGTAACGACGATTATATATAACTACTGACAATTCCTATATACTCTCGTACTAATGACAAATCTCCTGGGACGGTTAGCTACTCAAATGTATCTAATCCACTCATACTCTATCCGATCCTACTATCAACAAATGGGTAATATCAAATGATAAGGTTGGAAGAACCTGGGTCTATCAAGCATACACACTTCGGGAGATAGTGATAATATACTAGTGATCACATTAGGTGACTCCTCCGGATCCTTCCTATTAGTCAAACTATATACGGTTCGAGGGACCGCGAGAACTGAAGCTCCACCACGTCCTGCGGGCACCCCTGAATACCTGCCCCGTAGGGCGCATATCCGACTAGAATAAGATGAACCAGCAACGGACCCTGTAGGCTTGCCATACCAACCTGCCCTAACTACCTTGAGGTGCCACCTCTCATAGTATGGCCCTGATGGCCGCAGAAAACCCTCACCTGTACCCATGACGACTTCCCCAGAGGACCTACCACAACGAGACACCGAGGCAAAGGTGGCCTCGGACTGCTGCAAAAACCCGCCTGCACATCTGTGAACCCTGACGCGCTAGAGCTTTTGACCAGTTTTTGAATATCCCTACGATCGAACCACCCCTACCCATGATCGTGGGGGTGCACTCTGTTCTGGCCTTGGAAGAAATCTTAAACATATTGCTGATAATCCCTCCGAAAACGCGTCAGGAGATCCGGCTGATTGTCTAGCCTCTTATGCCTGGCCTCTAATTATAATCTGCTATCTTGGCTGACGATCCCCGGTGGCGAATCCTCTGACCCCTGTGCATATGCTTTGCCCAGACATGTCCATACCTGCTGAAGAGTCCTGCCATATCAACGTCAATCAAGCACGATCCAATCCCATTTACATAACCGTGTACCCTGTCTACCATTCAGCCACCTATAAGGCGCATGCCTAGCCAATGAATCAAAGTCGAGGCTATACTCCCTCAACTCCCTTCCATTTTGCTTCAAACGCAAGAATCTATCGACTCTAGCTCGCTTCATCTTGGAGCAGGAGGGCCTGGAAAGCCTCCACAAATTCATCCCTACCGCTGAAGTAGAGCACACCTCACCACCGAGTAATACCAAGACTCATACCAATTAAGTAGCTCACACAGATCCCGCAAACGATAGAGTCGCAAACTCTACAGACTATCGGTCTCCGAGCCTGATTATCCTCATGTACGCTTGGCCAGATCGGACGAATAAACTCTTGCGGATCATCCTGGGGCCTTGAGCCAAAGAACCTGGAGGATACAACTTAAGAAGTCACGAGCCCTTAAGATATCGATCTGTCGCTTCACGTCCTAGTCCATGTCTGCGAGCCTGACCTGCCAACTAATCTAGGTCACCACGGAACCTATCTCTCTCATGGCCCTATCCTCCTCCCGCTGATTTAGGAGCGTAGGATGTTCCTGTGTTGGGCCGTCAGGGCGTGGTGTCCCCTCCCCCGCACTGTATATTCTGCTGGCTCTAAGCTCCTCTGTCGGTGGCGGTGTACAGAGCTCTCCGATTGGGAGGCCATAATCAGGCATAGACGTGGGCACGGGCCCCTTAGTAACAGCCTCTTGTCTGACTAGTACCTTCTGCTAGCCAGATTTGCCCTTCTGGGCGGCTTGTCGCTTTTCTTTGAGCATAAACCTGAACACACACTATTCGTAGATGAGGGATTATCCTGTTCATATACCTCTATCGCACGATCTATAATAAAAGAAAGGATGAAGCTCCTAATTTCCTGTAGCTTCCGGTTATAGATGTGGTGACAACACATGTGCAACCGATAAACAAGAACTCTACTAGACACTGTCTGTAGAGCACTTCCTGAGGAAGAACCGTGCTCTGACACCAACTCTTTGTCACGACCAAACTCCAATGGGTCCGTGACTATGCCCGTTTTGACCACCCCCCACTAACAACATTGCTAAGTATAACCAACTAACAACTAAGACAATTGGTAATTTAATCAAATCAAACGCACCCCAACGTCATATAAATGAGTATAAAGGGACCTGTCTCTCAAGGAAGTCATAATCATATCATCGTAACAACTATTTCGATCCGACAGTCCGCCACTATCCAAAAGCCTAATCTCATACGTCATCCGACCAAGGCTGCCACCTACCACATACCAATGATGTACGCAGCCGACAAGGCTGCCCTTGTACAAGCGGACATCCCAAACAAACCGATGTCCAGGACATTATCGCCAAAATATAATATACAACCCACATAATGTCCACGAGACCTCCTAAAAGTCAGTAAGTGAACGTCGACGGGACAGGAGCCCCGCCATACCCATAGACATCACAAGACTACACACAAAAGTTATGTACCAAAACGACTGGCTCCATAACCTTTGAGCTCTTCCATCAACAGAATAGAATCCTAGGCGGGAGATCACCGAACTGTGCGTCCTACAAGCCTGCGTGCCATGAAACCAATCCCCCCGAGGAAGGGAGGTCAGTACGGACATGTACTTGAGTATGTTAAGCATAAGGTAAGATGATAGGATACCACTATGGCAAGTCACAAACAAAATATACGCTACCATGTACCCTTTTTAAGTTGAAATCATGCATA
This sequence comes from Solanum habrochaites, assembly GCA_027704765.1. NCBI lineage: Eukaryota > Viridiplantae > Streptophyta > Magnoliopsida > Solanales > Solanaceae > Solanum > Solanum habrochaites. Next base: position 50,344,874 of record JAKWJA010002489.1, on the reverse strand, counting down.
TCTTTAACATATAGGTGGCCCAGCTTCCCTAGTAAGGGTCTTGGCAATAATGCATCACTTCATCATCTCCGTCATCAATCATCATCATATAACCATCCCCTCACCAAATCATATATATCTATACATACGCCCCGGCCCTCTAGTGCGGAACTCGGTGACATATGCAAAAAACTCTGCACGAACATTACCTCCCCGCCCGGACTTCGTGAAATGATAAATGACTCTATGGGCACGAGCAGAATATTATAGAAGCAACCATATGCAATCAAAAACATTTCTTATAACTCAATAGATACAATCACGTGAACAAGCAGGAGGTATTACAAAGATTATGTTTTATCAAGCTTATGACCTTGTAATACGATATGGAAACGTAAAATATCATGATCTAGAGCCTACCATAGATCTGAGAGTCATCATAGCCTTAACCTAGAGCGATATATAGAGGAATACTTGTGGAAGCAGAATATATGTCACATGGCGCTCTAGAGGTAAATATCAAACAACCTGTCCGCTATTTCGCTTATTTTTAAAAGTCATGCCAAACAAAAAACAAGGGACAACGTATACCATACGGATAATCGAGTCGCACGTCCAATATTTACTTCTCCAAGCTATATAAATCTATGACAAAGCAACAATCGGCCGCAATTAGAATAAACATCGCGCTTTACTTTTTGTAAGCTACTAAAACTAACGAAAATTTTCAGCAACTTCCCCCTATTTTTCCTTACTTCGTCCCCAGCCCGACAACAACCCAAATTCTCCCCAGAATACCAATAACACATATAACCCACAAATCCTATTAACGCCCCCTCCCCAAAACAGTTCTGTCTCGTCAACCATGCATCGAAGCAAACGACACACCATGACGATAAACTCGTTTTAATAATTCGCAACACATCGAATCCTTTGAGTATTACTCTAATCACAATTTTAACATATACATAATGCCAAACAGAAATTTTCCCGCCGTTGCTTTAATCAAAACCGCCCAAGCACCAACACTCACCACTATAATCCGATTAGGTTTCCCGTTCGTACTTAGTCCATTCAATACTAAAACAAACTTCCTAAGCTACTGGCCACCCGCCCCCTTCTTAATATTAATGGATAAATTAACAAAGGTATTCTAAGAATAACACACCAAACAAGGGAGATACCACGACAAATTATTTTAGTGTGCCTGGCCAAGAGTTGGCAGGGTTGGTTTCTTTCTCCATTCCATGGCCTTGCCCAAGACAGTGGTGAAGAAGAAGATGAATGCAGGCAATGCTTTTACCCCACTGTATTTAGCATGGAGTGGATTTCTTCTCCACCTCATTTAATATATGAGTGATGTAAGCCCCTCTACACCATGTCACACGTAGAGCAATCTCCAGATCGGATTCCTTTTTAAATTTTTTTTGGCCTTGAGTGGTGGGGCCCACTGGATTAAATTAATCCTAATATGGCCAACCAATTATGAGGGTGGGCCCACTGTATTAAATTACTCCAAACTCAGCCACTAATTATCCCTCCGTTAAAGTTAATTGCACTTACATTAGCCAAATCAATTCATACTTAATATCCAGAAAAGAAAGCACATTTTGGAATACATCCATCCTTGCCTATATTTTTTTAATAACGTGAAACTAAAATAATCTGCATCCCCTTACTTTACGTCTACTAGATCATGACGGCAGCACTACGTATCTAAAAAAAAATACGAGGCATAACAATACCCCTAACACTTTTATAATCCATTAATCACCATTGTGTAATTATTACTTCCTCACTTTCATCAAATGTCCCAACAAATCAGTGATACAAATTCATGCATATTACCACTATACCTTTCCCCTTCATAAATTCATTAATTTACTAATAACTACCCATGCAATTAAATAATTACCACCCTCCCTTTCCAATCATGTTATAACACATACTATATATTTGTAAGAAGTTGGTCAGCTGCCAACCATTAATTGACTATTAAAAAGCCCTACGATAATTCCAAGAACTAAAACTCACATGAATGCTAAACAAGGTTTCAATACAATTTTCGATAACACCAACAATAACAAAAACCACCTAACCTATACTGCTAATCACTGAGCAATAAGCAACTTTTGACGAAAACTTTATATCCGTTTTAACATAATTCAATTATGTAATTAACATCTCCTAATCATTACTTCATTATTACCGCATAATCATCGTGATCCTTGTTTGACAATTCTCCATTAACTATTAGTTTATTACTAATTATAAAAGTGGTAAAAACTGGTCCACTACAAATTTTATAATGTTATGTTCTTTAACACCAACTAAATTAATAACTAAAATTATTCATATATTTCATAATATAATTACGAATAGTTCAATATACTCATTTATAACCTATCGGAAAGTCTTTTATGAAAGAAAAAGTTCTAGTATTCAAAATGATCAAATAGATCGTTACAATATTTACCTTGTTTGTATATTTATATATTTACTTTGTAAAATCTCCAAGGCCGGAAGCTATTTATACCCAACATAGAAGCCCCATAGAAAATGACAATATCCTATGACGGAAATTCCTAAAACTACTATAAAGCTATTATCTATTTATGAACTTCGTCAAAATAAACAGGAGAAAATGTAATAATTTTTACCCGAGGAAAAGGCCTTTTTCCTTTTAGAGCTTTTGAAGTTTGATAATTTATTTTGTAATTTACTTAACTTCTTAAATAGAATTTTATTTTATCTTATGTTCCTTTTAACGAATAAACTTATAAAAATAAAACTAACCCAACAAGCAAGAGGAAAAAATAATTAAGTAATTTTTCCTTTGACATTTGATGGAATGTATATAAATTTTAACAAGATAAATTCTTGTCAAACTTAATATTTTTCATTGTAATAAATTACTCATATATAGCCAATGTATTCGGCAACTATCATTCATAGGGTACATAACCTCCTCCTCCCCCCCCCCCCCCCTTTCCCAATAAAACTAAATAAATAAAACATAACTTCTTCAAGTTGTAATTTATTTTTATAATTTTATGATTTTATATAGTAAATATAATGTTAATGTACATACCATCTGTTGCTAAAAAAATACTAATGACATGCTCCACCAATCCTAAACTTACATCTTAAAATAAAAAAAAAATGTAGCTATTCAATTGCAAATAATAAGCGATTATGCTCATAACTCACTATTTCATTCATTTTAAATAAAATTTTCTCTATAATAGTTTGGTGTTAATATGCTAAGTTGAGATGGTTGGTTAATTAGTGGGCATTTGTCTATGCTTTATTGTTATGTTTCATGAAAATAATTTTTATTTTTAAAGTAAAAAATATATAATGAAAATTAGGGTTGTGTTCATAATGAATACAAATTAGAGTTGTTTTTAAATTTGTGAGAGTCATTTGGAGGGAAAAAGTGAACCATCTTGTTGTTCTTCTTGAAATTCTTGTATTCAACTTAAAGTTCAAGATCAAATTTTGCAGCTAGATGTATTTTTCGGAGTTCAACTCCCCAAAAAGAAGTGAACTTTTTTTATGGCGAAATGCCTATATTAAAAATAAGGAGGCTATGTTTTTCTAATAATTACACATAAATATGATAATAGCATCTCAATATCATTCTATCAACATAAGATTATTTATAAAAAGAAACATAAAAATGGCATAAATAAGGAGACAATAAGCTTTTTTATTTGGCTAATGCCTTATTGCAAGTTACATAGTAAAAGGAAATAAATTCCAAATATATTACTCCTTTTTATTTCACCCTCTAAAATTTTAAATCTTCAATTTGTTTTTTCATTAATTTCTGCAATTCGACCTTATCACATATACACATATCACAAAAATAGGGTGGGATTTCGCTACAAAGCTTTGTACACTGTCCATCTATCTTACACTCTTAACACCATTTAGACTAAAAAATAACACTAATAAAAGATGTTATTAATTCAATTAACGTTAATTACTTGGCCGTCATAATTTTCTTTATTCTTACTAACTTAATATGCGTCTTTTATTTTGATAAATTAATTAATATATTTGAATTTATAAAAACTGTCATGATATAATATTTAGCACGGTTCTAGAAATAAAATAGTATTAATTATTTGATCGAGAAAAACAATAAAATGGTCAATTATCAAAATTAAAATATTTCATAAATATTAATTAACTACTTAATATAACTATTTTACATTGTATTATATTAGAATTCTCATTTTTTTTAGATAGTATGAATAGTTATTTTAATGAATCTAAACTTAATGTTGGATTCTGAAAAAGATAATCTATTTACCTGTTACGATAAAAAGTGATTTCAAAATATTCTTTTACTTAAAGAAAACTATATTACTAAATTGTGCGTTTTATATATTTTATTGATTAAGCGCTTACTTTCAACTGCATAGTCAGATATTGAAACAAAACCTCTCATAATTCAAGTATATAGCTTGGGAGATAAATCTTAATATTCAAATATTTATTCACATTTAAGTATCTATCTAGAATCTTATTGCACATCATACTAGCTCCAATATATTCAGATCGGAAATCGTCTTATCTTAGTGGAAACAACTGAGGCTTATGTTTGACATAATCATGCATACAATTTGTTGGAACATGTTATTTCCATATGAAATGCATTAGTATTTTACTTTGACTTAATATGTGTGACGAAACCAGCAGTACAAGTTTGGAAGCAATTAACTTCCTCGACATATGGAGGTTGAACTCTCAGTAACAATCAGAGAAAGAGAAGATATTATTGACAATGAAAAACCTGCTTGAATCAATACAATGTAAGTGTGATATACACACTCGGATTGAAAGCCAACAATCCTAACAACCTCAACTTATTGTGAATTTACAAATCAACAATTTCCTTACTAACTAACTAACTAACTATGTGAATGAATAGTAATTAACCAATTCTGTGAATGAACAATGTTTAGTGAACTAACTAAGCTAACTAATAACTAAGCTAAGCTCACTCCCTTTGAAGTTGGAGGTGAGTTACTTATAGACAACTTGCTTAATAAATTAGTATGTTTGACTCCAGTTAAGGCTTTAGTGAAAACATCAGCCAATTGTGAATCTGTGAATATTATGAAGTGTGATCAGTCCTTGCTGCAGCTTGGTTATGACAAAGTGACAATCAAACTCAATATGCTTAGTTCTTTATTGAAATTTGGGTTCTTAGCAATGTGCATTGCTACCTAACTGTCAGCAAGTAATGTTTCCAGCCATACTATTTCACCCACTACTTGTCTGTACTCGGCTTCTGCTTAGGATAGTGACATAGTGGGTTGTTTCTTAGACTTCAAACTTATAGGGCAATCACCTAGGATAACCAAATAACAACACAAATACTTCCTTGAATCAGGACAAGAGGCCCAATCTGAGACACAATAAACTTTGATGGTGAGCTCAGATTTATTTGAGACAAAAACTCCTAAAGTATGTTCCTGTTGCAGACATTTGAGCACATGATAGGCTTTCATTAAATGAGGCTCTCTGAGAGATTGCTTGAATTGACTGAGGTATTGGACACTATATGTTATGTGCATCATTGTGTTGGTATGAGAATTAAGCTTGGCTACTAGTTTTTTATAGTGAGTAGGATCTGCCAAAAGTGTGCCTTCTGTGAGTTTTAGTTTCTTAGTGGAATCTAATGGTGAGGTGGTGGACTTATAATGCAGACGATCAGACTCCTTCAAGAGATCAAGAGTGGATTTTCTCTGTGAGATGAGGACACCATCATGTTTGTACAATAATTCCAAGTCAAGGAAATATTGTAGTCTCCCTAAATCATTTATTCTTAATTTATCATGTAGCTTTGAAAGAATCAATCTCCTTTATGTCAGTACCAGTTAGTAATATCATCAACATATACAACCCCAAACACCCGAAAGTTTCCATTTATCTTATAAAATAGTGAATAATCATTGTCTTAATTAGTATAACCCTTTGAGTAAAGACTGTTGGCCAGGTTGTCATACCATTGTCTGCTGGCTTGTAAGCCATTCAATGATTTCTTCAATTTACAAACCATGTCACTACTGTCCACTGCCTGGCCTGGTGGTAATGTCATGTATACCTCCTCATTCAAATCACCATGGAGGAAGACATTATTGACATCAATTGGTACAAGTTCCAACCCTTCTTGACTGCCAATGAAATCAGAATCTTGAACGTGGTCATCTTTACCACAGATGAAAATGTTTCATTGTAGTATATTCCAGCTTGTTGAGTGTACTCCTTCAACACTAGTCTAGCCTTGAACCTTTCTATGCTACCATATGTCTTGTGTTTAATCTTATACACCCATTTACACCCAAAAGCATTCTTTCCATTGGGCATTTTGACCAGCTTCCATGTATTATTTGCATATGACATCAAATGTTGTGTAATTGCTACTTGCCAAGCAGGATTCAAAATTGCCTCTTCATAAGATAAAGGTTCAATATCTTGTGAAACATGATGAATTAACTGTTGGCTATCAGGACATAGTATAGTGATACATGATGAGGGTGAGAAATGAATGATGTGAGTGAATTTTGAAATTTAGAAACATCACTTATTGGTGGAGAAGGATGTAGCTTGGGTAATGAGTAGGTGTAATCTTTCAAGTAGCTGCATGGTGCATAAAGAGAGTCCCAAACACATCTCCTAGTTCTTGAACTATGTTCCCCGATAGGAATGCTAGATAGTTGATCCACATAGATGCTATGTTCATGTTTTAGTACAAACTTAGCAAGTAGTCCACCTTCTTTCGCTGTAGGGTTTCATGACATCGGATTTTGTATTAGCTCATGGATCTATGTCGGTTAAGGCAAGATGTTCCCAAAAGTAAAATGAATTAATAAAGTGAACTCTAACTAGGAGGACTTGAGGAGATTGTGTTACTCTAGGTAGGGGTATGAGACTCTACCTATACATTATACTAGTTGACCTTAATGGAAGTCTTAGGAGGATGTTCTTGTGTTCTTATACTTTTATAAAGTGAATAATATACATATGATGACCTTACATGTTAATGATGCTATATGATGTTGGTTTCACTTATGAACATGTCATTGGTCTATATTTCTAAATATGATGAAGGACACTTTTGATGCTATGTTATATGGAGTTAGACATTGTTTATGATCCTTTGATTGGTTTGCTAAGTTGAGTGGGGTTATGTGGCTTCACATGACTATTGCACTTGTTTATGAGTAAGGGTTTGGCTTGTATTGTAATAATGTGAACTAATGAGCATGATTTGGGGTTATAACATGATATTAGAGTTGCTGTTGTTATGATTTCTAATATGTTATGCATATGTTGACTTGACTTAACTTGATGATGTTGGTCTTGTGTTGAATATTCTATTGTCTTAAGGGATACATGAGAGTTGTCTTGTAGATATTTCTTGATTATGCATAAGGCTTTTCAACGTAACTTAGCTTGGTTTTATCAAATGTCCCTCTTTAGCATGATTTCTATGTTTTGTGTGCATATGTTTCCATACTTTTTACAAGTGATGTGGTAAACCCTATTTCTCCCTGTTTCCAAACATTTTAGGTTCCGGTCGTTGAAGGCGTCGTGGACAATTTGCAAGAAGGCTTGGATTATTTCCCCAAGTGTGAGTATGTCCTCAAGTTCTGACGATGATGCCTTTTGTCACTCTACCTATGCTACTTTGTTATAGTCTAAACACAATCATCACGTAGTTCTATTTCATTTAGATGGTTTAACATGAGACATCCTTATTAAGATTATATTGTGTATGTTATATATATGTGACATAAAAGTAGAAGACTAAGTAAGCTTCTTATTGCGAATATTCTAAGTAAACTCCCTATGTCTATATATTATGTAAGCGAGAGGTTTATGTAAACCTCGTAAAATAGATGTAGATGAAAAGTTTTAATTTTCCGCACTTTTTAACCTATGAATATAATAAAGAATGCTAATAGGCTAGTCTTAGTCCTCTCTGAGGACACGACGCCGGTTACGTCTAGGGGTACTCCCCGAATGTGAAAAACATGGTATCAGATCATGAGGTTGAATATCCCTAGAACCGATGTCTCATTAAACAACGTCTATGTAGATTCTTATTCATAATTGTGAAGCGTGCCACACTTATGAATAAGAGACTATGTGATGCTTAGGAAACTCTCATGTTCTTCTATTCCTATGTCATGCCTCTACAGTCTTATTATGTGCTTTCACCTAATCCTTGTATCGTGGTTATAGGTATGAATACTCGAAGGGCAGCCGCAAGAAGGTCCGAAGAAGACATCGCTAACGTGGGAGCTCATGAGAATCTAGCTCCTCCAGAAGACAACCAAGTGCCTTCACTTGAGCAAGTGCCTATGGATGAGTCCCGGTTGTTCCTCTACCTATGATGGATGGAGAGATAACGGTGGATTTTATCAATTTGACCCAACTCATGACCTCTCAAGCTAATGTCGTCACTTTCTAAGTCCAATCTATGATGGCTCAAGTGAATAGAGAAGTTGGACCCCAAGTGCCTCATCATGCTAACAACATGGCTTCTCGTTTGAGAGACTTTATTAGAATGAACCCACCTATGTTCTTCGGTTCGAAATCGGATAAAGACCCTCAAGACTTCCTCGATAAAGTCGATAAGATTCTATATGCTATGGGTGTGACCTCAATTGAGAAGGCCGAGTTGGTGGCCTAACAACTCAAAGATGTGACCCAAACTTGGTAGATACTATGGAGGGATAACAAGGCCCTAAGAGTTGGTCCACTGACTTGGGAGATCATCAAGAACGACTTCCTTGATAGGTTCTTTATTAGAGAGTTGAGGGAAGCTAAGGTGAAGAATTCTAAATTGTCCAAGTATGCTCCATCGTTGTTGTCTAACCCAAGGGATGAGATGAGTTATTTTCTTAGAGGGGTGTACAAAGACTTGGTATAAGAATGTCGTTCGACTATGCTTCATGATAGTATGAATTTCTCTCATCTCATGGTTCATGCTCAACAAGTGGAAGAAAGTAGACTAAGGAGGAAGAATAGGGAGGCCAATAAGGCAAGGTCTTAGGAAAGTTGTTCTTCAATAGGGAGGTTGGAAATTCAAAACAAGCCTAGATTCAAGAAGAGGTTCTCCAATCAAGTACCTTCCTACTTTCCCGAGGCTCGTGATGACAAGGTATCTAAACCTAAGTCTCAGAAGGTTAAAGGTACTAGTTCACCAAGAAAGAAGACAACTTGTGGAAAGTGTGGTAAGAAGCATTATGGTGAATGCCTTGTTGCGACAGACAATTGCTTTGGGTGTGGCAAGATTGGTAACAAGGTCAGAGATTTCCTAATTTGAAGGGGCAAGACAAAGTAAGTGGGCAAGCTCAAGCTAGTGGCTATAATGTTGATGCTCCAAGAAAGAATCATTTTTATTCTCTTCGCTCTAGGGATGAACAAGAGAGTTCTCCCGATGTGGTGACCGGTATGTTACAAGTGTACTATATCGATGTTTATGCTTCACTTAATTCGTGTTCTACATTATCTTTTTTTACTCATTTGGTAGCTAAGAAGTTTGATATTTTGCTCGATGTCCTAAACAAACCTTTTATGGTAACTACTCCGATAGGTGGTTCGTTGTTTGATAATAGGATATATATAAATTGTCCTATAATGTTGCGCGATAGAGTTATTCATGTTGAATTAGTAGAACCTGAAGTGGTTTATTTTGATGTCATTTTGGGGATGGATTTGTTGCGTGATTGTTTTCCTTCAATTCATTGTAGAACAAGAACTGTTAAGTTCAATTTTTCAATGAACCCGCCTTAAAGTGGAAGGGGAGAAATTCTATTCATAGAGGTCGAATAATCTCTTATCTTAACTATTGTAAAATGATCTAAAAAGGGTGTTTACACCATATAGTAAGAGTCAAAGATTTAGACTCCAAAAATCCTCCCATTGAGTTAGTCCCTGTAGTGAGGGAATTTCTTGTAGTTTTTTCTAATGATCTTCCCAAAATTCATCCCGACCGGGAAATTGGTTTTTGTATTGACTTGCTACCGGATACCAACCCCATTTTAATTCCTCCTTATCAGATGTCTCCAGCCGAATTGAAAGAGCTGAAGGCTCAACTCAAGGACTTACTAGACAAAGTCTTCATTAGACCTAGTATTTCTCCATGAGGTGCACTACTATTGTTTGTGAAGAGGAATGATGGGCCCCTTAGAATGTGCATTTATTATCGCCACCTCAATAAAGTCACTATTAAAAATAATTATCCTCTCCCTTGGATTGATTACTTTTTTGATAAACTCCAAGGAGCAAGCTACTTTTCTAAGATTGACTTGAGATTGGGGTATCACCAACTTAGGGTGAGAGGTGAGGATATACCAAAAATGTAATTTGAATTAGATATGGTCACTATGAGTTCTTAGTAATGTCCTTTGGTCCAACTAATTCCCCGGCGGTGTTTATGGACCTAATGAATAGGATTTTTTGAAGTTACATAGATTCATTTTTCATTGTCCTCATTGACGACATCTTGGTATATTCAAAAAATGAGGGTGAACAAATAAAGCATTTGAGGGTTGTATTACAAGTGCTTAAGGAACACCAATTATTTGCCAAGTATAGAAAATGTGAGTTTTGGTTGAGGTTGATCCAAGGAAAACCGAGGCAATGAAAAATTAACCTAGACCATTGACTCCAACCGACATTAGGAGTTTGTTGGGTCTAGCGGGATATAATAAGAGTTTTGTGAATGGCTTTGCATCCATTGCTTCTCCATTGACTACCTTGACTCAATAGAGTGTGAAATTTGAGTGGTAGGAGGCATGTGAAATAAACTTCCAAACTTTGAAAGATAGGCTTACTTTCGCTATGGTTTTCACTTTAACGGAGGGTACTAAGGGCTTTGTGGTGTATTGTAATGCATTCCGAGTGGGATTGGGTTTGTTCTTATGCAACATGGGAAAGTAGTAGCGTATGCCTCCAGACAACTTAAGGTGCATGAGAAGAATTATCCAACTCATAATCTTAAGTTAGCGGTCGTGGTGTTTGCTTTAAAAATATGGAGGCATTACTTGTATTGTGTTCATGTTGATGTGTATACCGATCATAAGAGTTTTCAATATGTATTTACTCAAAAAGAGTTAAATCTTAGACAAAAAAGATGGTTGGAATTGTTGAAATATTATGACATGAGTGTACTCTACAACCCAACAAGGTCAATGTGGTTGCGGATGCTCTAAGTCGTATGACCATGAGTAGTGTGTCTCATGTAAAACAAGCCAAGAAAGACCTAGTGAAACAAGTTCATAGGTTGGCTCGTTTGGGTGTTATATTGGAAGATTCCCAAAATAATGGTTTTATGGTCCATCATAACTCCAAATCGTCTTTAGTGGTTGAGGTGAAGTCTAATGAACACCTTGATCATTCATTGATGGAGTTGAAGGAATCAATTTTTTGTAAGCTAAATGAGTCATTCTCTTTAGGGGGGATGGTGTTTTGAGGTATCAAGGAAGGTTATGTGTTCCCAATGTCATAATTTGAGAAACCAGATTCTTGAGGAAACTCATGGTTCCTGTTATTCTATTTATATGGGTTCTACTAAGATGTATCATGACCTTAGAGAAGTTTTTTTGTGGGATGTCTTAAAGTGGGACATAGCGGAATTTGTTGAAGTGTCCAAATTGCCAACGAGTGAAAGTCGAGCACCAAAAATCGGGTGGCTTAGTCCATGAAATGCAAGTTCCCATTTGAAAGTGGAATGTGATTAATATAGACTTCATAAGTGGGTTTTTCCTCGGACAAGAAGGCAAAATGAATCTATATGGATGATTGTGAATAGATTGACAAAGTGCGCTTTGTTTATTTCCGTCAAGTCCACTTACTCGGTGAAGGATTATGCAAGGAACTTCATAGATGAGATTTTGTGTCTTCATGTTATTCCATTATACATCATATCGGATAGGGGTGCACAATTCACATCTAGGTTTTGGAGGTCATTCCAAAAAGAATTGGGTATAAATGTGAAGTTAAGCACCACTTTTCATCCTCAAACGGATAGTCAAGCGGAGCGTACTATTCAAACTCTTGAGGATATAACAATAGTTACCATTCCTCTATATACTTGTCTCCTGTTGAAGCTTTGTATGGTAGGAGATGTAGATCTCTGGATGGATGGTTTGAAGTTGGTGAGTTTTCACTTCTTTGTCCTGAATTAATATATGGGACTTTTGACAAAGTTTGTGCCATAAGGGATAGGTTGAAGGCGGCCTATAGTCGACAAAAGTCTTAGGCGGACAATAGGATAAGAGAGCTTGAATTTGAAGAAGGTGAATAAGTGTATTTGAAAATTTAACCCATGAAAGAGGTGATGAGGTTTGGCAAGAAAGGGAAGTTGAGTCCCTGTTATGTTTGTCCCTGTGAAATTTTGCACAGGGTTGGCAATGTTGCATTCAATTTGAGATTACCTAGTGAACTAGCTTTGGTTCATCCGGTGTTCCATGTCTCCATGCTTAAGAAGTGCATTGGTGATTCCGAGTCCATTATTCCTATTGAGGGTCTAGGAGTTGATGAGGACCTCTCCTATGAAGAAATTCCGGAGAAAATCCTTGATCGTCAAGTGAAGAAATTGAGGAACAAAGAGGTGGCCTCCGTAAAAGTTCTATGGAGAAACCACCTAGTTGAGGGAGCAACAGGGGAGGCTGAGGCTGACATGAAGTCCCTTTACCCTCATCTCTTTGATAATAAGGTTAGTTGTTCCTATTAATAATGGAAATAATGATCTAAATTGATTTTGACTTGTTTGGTAAAGATTTGAATTTTCATGGTATAGGTTTTTGCGTAAATAAAGTTTGATAAAAAGAATGATCTTTTGCCTGTTTTGCACTTATTGTGTACATGGTATGTTGTTTGCCTTTATGAAATGATATTGAGCATGCTAATAGGTTGAATTTTTATTTTGAGCTCATGTTGTTGTGAGAAGTAAATTCCTCATGTAGTGGTTTGAAGCTCTTATGTGTAGTAGTTGAAGTTTTGAATTGCTATGAGTAAATGTCGTGTTGATCATGTTTATCTGAGTTGTAACTCATGTTTGATATGTTGTTGTTGTTGGGCTGATAGTATTGAGTCTATCCTTTCCCGTCAAAAGATTTTAGTGTCATCCAGGGACGAATGTTCCTAAGGGGAGGGGGAATGTAACACTCCAAAAGTCTAAAACCTAATATAGAACCTTACATGAGTGTATAAGGCTTATAACACTTTTTAATGGTCAATAATAAAGTATAAAAGTCTATGTAGTTTTAGAGTTAAAACGTCAAGGAACATCCATAATGTCCGGAGACTAGTGCAAAAGGTGCTAGTGTGCCTTAGCCTATTTCACATGGTATGAAGAGTATAAATTTGATGAAATTTGGAAAAGGGTATCAACCATGTACTAGAGTGGTTTAGGGTCAAAACGTCCAGGTACAACTCTTCAAGGATCACGCTAAGGGTCCTTGAGGAGGACCTTTCCATTGTGGCCAAGAAGTTGTCACAAGACAGTGTGCACCAACGGTCGCAGGCGACGGAACGTTTGCTACTCGACGGGGCATCGATTCCTCCGTCTACCAACACTTATACACTTTTCCAAAAGTGTCCAAATTATAACTCTCTTACAAAAACGACGCTCGTGCAGGATGGTTGGGGGTGAGGTTGTCGACTGACTACGACCCGTATGTAGGGGTCTCGTAAGTCTGGCCTGAACTTTCCTATTAAATTTTAATTGGTTCATTTACTTAAGTTAGTTCATTAGGGGTTTAATAAGTGATTAGGGGTTGGTTATTTAGGTTAGTTAATTAAATATGTAACCTACCTTAAGCCTAAACTCAACTAAACACCCCACAATTTCCCAAACCTAAATTGCTCTTCCTTCTCTCTACTTTATCTCTCTCAAGGAAACTCCATAGAAGAACAAAGTCTAAGGGTTCTAACACAGAAACAAGGGTGATTTTCTCCATCAATCTTCAAAAAAATAACAAGGTCTGAGAACCTTCATCTTTGGGATTCCATTTCCCAAAGGATTCTTCAAAAATTGGTTTTCAGAAAGATGATTTCATATGGGTTACTTTCTAATACGAATTTGATCTTCTAAATTGAATTGTCTATGGTTTATTTTGATTATTATGCTTACATTATGATGTAATGTGATTTAATTCTGCAGTTTGATGAGGTATATTACCTTTTAGTAGTAGGGATGACGAAATTGACCACATCAACACTAGGTTATGTAACTCTTGATGAATTGTTAAGATGGTAGAATTGACTTAGAAAGTTGTTAGTTACCTATTGAGTGATGATATTACAACCATATTGGTGAATTGAATTGGGATGGTTGAGGTTAAAAATCTTGGATGAGCTTTGTGAAGGAGATGGTGGGTAAGTTTTTGTATGATCTCAGCCTTTACTCAATTATGGTGGCTTGTACTTGGTGACTGATAGTTCAATTGAAGTGATACCTTATGATTGAATTAAGTAGGGTAGGTAGGAGATGAAATCAAAAGGTCTTGATAATTTGTTTTGTGAGATATGTAAGAAGGTAATGATAAGAGGTGGTTATGGAAACCACACAGATGTGCCTTACTATGTATGATGATGTTAAAGGTTAATCTCACATGTGAGGGTTGTAGTGAAAGGATGTTCTCATACAATACTTATCAGTTTAAAGACTGGCATGATTATACAAAGAGTAGTCTCCTATGAACCTAAACTAAGTTGCTGATATTAAATAAAGACATTTAAAATGGACTCTAGATTGAACAGCGGAACCAGTAAGTGAGGCAGGTGCCTTACAAATAAGGAGGAGTTCACTATGGTACTCAGATATTGGAGACGATTGTTCATGGTGCTGAAGAGGGGTCCCAAGAAAATCTCCTAGTCTTCTTGAAATAGTTTCCCCGTAGGAATCTAACTAGTGAATCACATAGAGGCTATTTCAGGTGGTACTACCTTGGAAGTAGTCTACCCGTCTTTCTGTGTAGTGGTTACATGACATCGGATTCCATATTAGCTCATGTGGTCTAGCGATTTAAAGCAGAAGTTTTTCTACCAAAAGTAAAATGAGTAATAATAATAACGTGAACTCTAACTAGGAAGAACTCGACGGAATTGCTTACTAGGTTATTAGTGGATAGGAGTCTACCTATACATTGCGCTAGTAGTGACCTTAATAGAAGTCTAGCAGGATGTTCTTGTATTCTTATACTTTGTATAAAGTGATGATATGCCTATATAATTTAAAGTGTGAAGTGATTCGATATGATTTTGTTCACTTATTTGAAAGGTTATTGGCTATATGCTAAATATGAGAAGGATACTTGTAGCTATGTTTAGGTTTGGAGTATACATTTTTTATTACCTTCCTTTGTTGGTGCTTATGTTGAGTGGGTTAGGGGGTCACTTTGACTATTGCCCACTAGTAGTAAGTTGGTTAAGTGTTTTCTGAGTAAGGGTGGCGTGGTGTAAGACCCCGATATTACCCCATAGGAGAAGAGGAGCACCCTTAGGTCGATACAAGGCGTACTTGACCTTTCGGAGCTCTTGTACAACCTTAGCTTCATTCATTACATAAGACATGAAAAGTAGTGCGAAATTTAAAAATTATCACGAATAAGATAAGTAAGGAAACATCTTTGATAAAAGCTAAGAAATTATCTCGTCTTCACAAGCTAACTTAATAGACACAAAATAAATATCTTAGGTACATGACCTTTAAATGGAAAAAAGAAAAAAAGAAATTACACAATACGTCTTTAAAAAGAGAAACTAAAAATAGAACTATGCGAATATAGAGGACATTACTTATCTTGGGAGAATATTTCCCAAGCTTGCCTTCTAGACTTCCAAATTGCCTTCCAAACCATTATACATTATAGAGGATGACAGTCTGGAGGTTAGGACAAGAAACAATGTATAAGTGAATGGCAAATGCCCAAAAACATGCACAAAGGGATAATTGAATACAACATTTCATGCCAATTAATAAAAACCTCACTAATATAAAAATAAAATAATTTAAGGGAATCAGATTAACACGGTAGAGAAGGATTTCCAGTAATTAAAAATTAAAAAAGAGCCATTTATAGTAAGCTCTCAAAAAGTACATGAACCATTTTAACTTTACAGTGAACATTATGCCCCAAAAACGTGACCAATCTCATAGTGTTACCCTAACAAGTGATCCGTGGATACCACCAACAATGCTTACCTCGCTTAGGAAACAGTCCACACATTAATAATTAGACAATAGAGAAGAATTGCATACATTAAGAACTTTCACCTAAGCTCCTACCCAATGGAAACTTATAAGTTACACAAGTTCAATGTGAGAGTAGCATCCAATCCTAGTAATGTCCACTTGTGCCCCTTAAGGGTTCCACCTTGATGTAGTCAAGCACACACATCCGTATCAAGAAACTGGAAACCTAAGGCTATAGCAAAGAGAAAGTGAACTCACCTAGTAGTTTCCCTAACAAAGATTATTTCATAACACTCTACAAAGTAAGACATAAAGGAACACCGATTTACACAATTCTACAATACATACCTAAGAGATCCTTAAGAATACCATATGTCTAGTCCACTCGGGAGGGAGAGGAACAAGTCAACACTCAATAACAAGACATGTAGAAGGAATACTCAAACCACTTCAAATAAGGCACACCAAGAATTCCCATTAGGAATGCCTACTTTAGGGACAAGAAATAGATGGAGTTCCATTGCACCACCTACCCTAATAGTACCATCTTTAGAATACATATCTCATCAATTTGATTAAGACACACATCGGTCCGCCTTGGAATAGCTACCTAGTGCAATGGAATAGATAGTGTCTCACCCCCACTACTTACCTTAAGTAGGGACAATCTTTAGGCGACTTAGTTTTCATATTTGTGTGAGGGAAATAGAACAGAAATGAGACATGAGAGCTAGACATGAATCCCAATTTACCCTATCGGGAAGGATTACCCAACTGCTTAGGGTCGGGTAATTCTTTAAATTTTTTACATTGGCTTTCCCATAGTACACCTATGTGGGCGTATATTTAAGGGATTAGGAAGAGTTGCTACTAAGTAATCATTCTCTATCGAAGAGGAAGGAATATTCTAAGGGTAAATTGGAATACCCACATCTGAACTCATGAAGGTACATCCCCTTATTCAGGATCTTGGTGCTAGCATTTAATTCGCCACGATTCTAACATTGATCCTAAGGTTAAGCGACAACTAGTGAATGAACACAAAATCTCAACTCAATAAGCCGCATTCATATCTTCAGACCTATCTTAGAAAGCTCTTAGGGTTTAGTGAGGGTTATTACTAAACCAATTCATCTCAACTCACGTACAGAGGTGTCCCCCAAAAACTCCCCTTTTCATTCACACATTCTTTAACTTCAGGTCAGTCATCATTCAAAGTGTTGAATTGTGTGTACATGTGAAGACCACTTGCACATACAGCTAATTTCATTTACAGTGATTTAATTCATTCTTAGACATTCATCATCAATTACACACTTCTTAAAAAAATGCTTACATAATCATATAAGTCGATTTAGACATAATCGTAGCATACTTCACTTAAGAGCTTCATGAAAACACATTAAATAAGATAATAGATCATAATCACTTACTTCAAATAATATGCCTTCATGGCCTCGATTCACAATAAACAAGTAATCACATCA
The DNA here is from genome assembly GCA_027704765.1 of Solanum habrochaites. Lineage (NCBI taxonomy): Eukaryota > Viridiplantae > Streptophyta > Magnoliopsida > Solanales > Solanaceae > Solanum > Solanum habrochaites. The sequence goes on along the minus strand of JAKWJA010002489.1, from coordinate 50,327,177 downwards.
TACACTGCAAGTAAGACCTCCACAGAAAAAGTGGACCATGCCACTCCAAAGTATTCATACAGTAAAGCCTAAACGGCATAACCAACTACCCTTTATCCAAGCTTCCATTCACCGATATATTTACTCAACATTTGATCATAATATATCTTTTAAGGATGTAGCGAAACAACAATATTCAAAACAAGGAAATCAAAATCACAAACACCTACAAAAGTTCATGTTCATTCAAACCCATTCTCTTAATCCAACAATTGACCAAAAATATTAAAAATGTTTTCTTGCTGTTTAGCATAAAATCACCACGACATTAGAAATGTCATATTTTAATCATTTAAAATAGTTTCGGCAAGATCCCATATTAGAGTTGTAAAGATAGAAAGAAGTTTAGTGTTGGAAACTCTTTGAAAATTTAAATTAGAAAGTTACTCCTGAAGGAAGAGCGTTTAAGGAGGACATGACCATACCTCAATATAAGAAACCACCACTGATTTTATGAACAATCAACAACAAAACATCCCTCTTAGCCCTAACCAAGTATCTTAAGACAACAAACCATAGGTTAGCTCGCTCCAGAGAGACAAGTCCACACATTTGATAATAAGAACATAGAGAAGCATTCAACATAAGAACTTCACGTAACCGCCCTACTCCAATTAGACTATAAGAAGTTACACCAGTGCAATGTGACAGTACATCCCATACTAATACTCCTACTTAGTGCCCCTAAGAGTTCCCTGCATTCAAGAAAACAATTCCTTTAAAGCACGTGAACCCCCAGTCAAGCATGAGAAAGTTGAATTCATTTCTGTAGGAGTCCCTACCCAAGTTTATACTCAGACTCTCCAAAGGAGGCATGAAGTGAAACACCCTTACACCTCCTTTAATACACACCTAATAGACCTAAGACACTCTATTATAGGCTTTCTCACCGGGAAGAACAAGCCCCCACTCAATAATCAAGACATTAGAAGAACACTCAAACACGTCAAATAAGGCACACCAAGACTCCCCTTCAGAATGCCTGCGTAGGCAATTCAATATATGGTGTCTATTCCACAACCTACCTATGTAGTACAATTTTTGAAGACTAGAGATCATTTGATTCAGATTCATATAAGACATACCAAGACTCCCCTGTCGGACATGTCTACCTAGTGCACTGGGATTAGATTAAAGGTCCCATTCTACACCTACCCTAAGTCGACACTCTTTAGGAGTACTTAGTTATTTCATTCTTTTTGTGGGGAATAGCTTTGTAACGACATAGGAACATGGAGTAGCAATGTAATCCCAAATTCTATCCTTATCGGGGAAGGGTTCACCGACTGCAGGTTAGGTCATTTCTGTTCCGCTTTGACAGGCCTTTCCCTAATAGTTAACACCTATGTGGTACATAGTTAAGGGGATAATGGAGAGTGCTACTAAGTAAACCTCATTATCTAGCTTACGAGGAGTATTCATTAATAGTTACATTGGAATTACAACATCTCAACTCAAAAAGTTTAACCACCTCTTATTCATATCTCTTGGGCTAAGCTCATTCTCAGATTCTCAACATGTTTAGACTAGAGGTTAGGATACGTTGAACACCACATATCAATCACGAAGGGAATTCATCATCAGAACCTATCTTAGAAAGCTATTAAAGTGTACTGAGTGCTTCTAAACCCATTCAGCCAATCACGAAGAGTGTCACCCCAAAACCCACTGTCATTCACATTCTGTAAATTATTCATTCATCCATTCAAAATGTGTGTGTACAAGTGAAGACACACTTCACAAAGCATCATTTCATTTATATTGAGTCTGTACAGCTTAGACTTCATTACATTCTAGACCGTCATTCATCAATTACAAATTTAACATATTTACAGAACCCATATAAGTCATTACGTAGTCCTGAGCATATTCGGCTTAATAAGCTGCATTAAAACAGATAACAAAATAGAATCATATCATGATCACTTCACATTAATTATTGCCTTAGGCCTCATTCACAATACATAAGTAGGTTTCACATCATACACTTAAGTAAACCCGCTACCTAGAAAGTGGGACCATACCACTCAAGAGTATTTATAAGTAAAGCTAAAAATCAGACCCAAAACTTAACCGTTATCAAAGCGTTCCATCACCTAATATTTTGTTACTCAACATTTCATCATAATATAGCGCTGAGGGTCAGTAGCTAAACAACAATACACCCAAGGAAACCAATGCTCAAGACTACAAAATTCATGTTCATTAACCCATTCCTGAAGCAAACAAGTGATTTAAAATGGCTTTACATGCTTTGATAAGTTTTAGCTTACAATACCCAACTAACCATTAAAACATATATTTGATATTCATTGAAAGTATGTTCAGAAAGACCCATATTTAGAGTTATAGAGGAAGAAGTTAGGGTTCAAAACCCTTTTAGGATATCTATTAGAAAGGACTCCTTGAATGGAAAAGAGTTCAAGGATGACTGTCATACCTCAAAATAGAAGAAAACCAACTGATATTTGATGAAGAATCGACCACTAACAGCCCTCCAAGCTCTTTCATGACTTCTAGCTTATATAGAGTATTGAGAGAGTTTTCTTGAGGGAAAGGTTTTGGGTTTTAGGAAATGAAGTTCGTAATTAGGTCTTAGGGTTTGAAACTTTTTAATATACCTAAAAGACCCTAAAAATATAATCAAGGTTCATAAAAGACATGGGGTAAAATTACAAAACACCCCAAGCCAAAGTATAATTTTTGACAGCTTTTGGTAGCACCACCAACGAATAAAACCAACGGACTGTTTGTTAAAAAATGCCCCGTTGGTGGGGGTTCGTTTGTTGGGTATGCAACCTCCAAAGTGCCTTAGACGGCCCAGGTACAATCTGAGGACCAAGTTGATGAGCCGTTTTGATCGGTCAAGGACAACAAAAAAATCTACAAACCCCCCATGGGTCGTCGACTGGTTCCGTTGGTCGACACTGCCTAGGCAGTTTTGGGTCTAAGTCTTGGGCCCTTCTCTAGGGCCCCTCGTGAGTCCTAGGTGGCATCGTACCCAGACGTTAAACCCCTAAAAATAGTCGTATAGGTCTTGGGAATATCCCACACCAATTTCTATTAAAACGAACACGTAAAACTCACTAAAACACATAAGGACACACAAGTACTTTCTAAGGCACACCTTCCAAACGTAATGGACGTTCTCGGACGTTTGACCTCCAGACGTTACCAAACTTCACACACTGCCTAAGAACATCAATGTAACTCATTTTAACACAAAATTAACTCAAGAAACATGCATGAAGCTCTAGTACATCTTAGTTTATTTTAGGGTGTTATAGGCTTGTATTGTAATAATGTGAACTCATGAGCATGCTTTGTGGTTATACCATGATATTGGAGTTGCTTTGGTTATGAGTTCTAAGATGCTATAAAATGCTGACTTGACTTTACTTAATGATGTTGGTCTTGTGTTGAATATGCTATTGTCTTAAGGGATACATGATTATTGAGGTGTTTCTTGATTATGCATAAGGCTTTTCAAAGTAACTTGGCATGGTTTATCTAATGTTCCTTTTTAGCATGATTTCTATGTTAGTGTGCGTATGTTTCCATACTTAGTACAAGTGAAGTGCTAATCCCTCTTTCTCCCTTTTCCCCAATATTTTAGGTTCTAGTCGTTGAAGGTTTTGTGGCCAATTTGCAAGAAGGGTTGGATCATTTCTTCAAGTGTTGGTATGTCCACAAGTTCAGAGGATGTTCTTTTTCTCACTCTACCTATGCTACATTGTTATTGTCTAAAAACGATCATTTCACTCTTGTTTTTCAAGACATTATTGTAAGCCCATGTGGCATTTATACATATGTGTAAGGGCTATGCCCATATTGTTCTATTCCGTTTAGATGGTTTAATATGAGACATCCCTGTTAAGACTATATTGTGTATGTTATATGTGACATAAAAGTAGAAAACTAATTAAGCTTCTTATTACGATGAGTCTAAGTAAAATCCCTACGTATATATATTATGTGTAAGTGAGAGGTCTATGTAAACCTCATGAAATAGATGTAGATGAAAAGTTTTATTTGTCTGCACTTTTTAGCCTATAAATGTATTGATTAATTCTAAGAGACTAGTCTTAGTCCTTTCCGAGTACGCCGACGCCGGTTACGTCTACGAGGTGCTCCCCGGATGTGACACCTATATTATGTGAGAATGTACTTTCACATAATTCTAACATTCGTACCTTCATGGGTGTGTGCATACATGTGAGAAATACTTTCACATAACACCTCTTAGACAATACATGTTCATAATTCATTAATAATATACTTTACATACATAGTGATAGATGATGGTACATATGAGAACTATACTTTGGATCTAAGCTTATGAACACCCTTCTTAATAAGTACATCATCCCCTCTCTTGGGATCTAAGATTATGAACGCCTTTCTTAATATCATATCAAAGTAATTCTCAACATAGAGAAGTTCAAGGGATCTCAATCATAGGAACATTGAGGGAACTCAAAACCTTACCATCTAGGCACATTATCCCCCACTTCGGTTAAGCCTAATCACATCATGCTCTTAAACACCAAGGTCAAGGAAAGTCATGACAAACCTATAAGGGTCATCACCTTTTGTGGAACCTTCCAACCAACCATGTGTAGGTACAATCTAAGCATTTTCTTTAAATAACCATACCTTGAATCAACCTTAACCACTTTTAAAGTAGGTCAACATCAATCCTCTTCCTCTCCCCATGAACTAAGGGGTACATACATCTTTTTAAGTCAACTTATGTAATACAACCTTTTCTTCCCCTTTTCCTACTCTTTAGAATCGGTTCATATAGGGACTTATCAACTAGTCATATGGATTCTCCCATTAACTAGCATACTTCACCATCACCTTACAAGGTAATAACACTACCTTCTCTCCTTGGGATCAAGTCTATCCAAAGGACTCAAAATCCACACAAGGGAAACTTTGAAACATTACACATATATAAGGACAACATTCATCTTTAGCTATTTACCACATTCGTCCAAAACATTTCAAGCCTATCTCATAACATTATACCATAATTATACATAATCATAAGGCAACCTATCATTCCAAAGGGAACTCCATTCAACTATAACAACTCTTAACAAGCTATAACCATACCACAACATAACTTCTCAACATAACATCTCATTCCTCATAATCACCGATAGCCATAAATGGCATCACATCAACACATACCCAAATTAACCTTCACATATACTCATCAACCCATAAAACCAAGGTAAGCATAAAAAATCACCTTTTCTCCCTCAAGCTTTGAGACATTATCCAATCCGAGCAATCACATCTAAAAGACCACAGAAGAAGGAAACATAAGAGAGAGATCATATAGATTTAATTTCTATGGCACAAAATGAGAATAGTGAAGAAGGCAAACTCTATCATCATATAGCCTCCCGCTTATAGAAGTGTCGCAAATCACTGCCGATGAATAAGACATGTTTAGACGTGGAAATATGAGATTTTGAATCCTAAGGACTAATTCCAAAACCTTATTCTTTAAACCAAGTTTGTAATGACCAGGGAGCACCCCTTAGAAGCTATCGGTATGGTCGACCTCTCGGAGGTCTAAGAAAAGCCTCTTAGCATTCATCCATCGCATAAACATAAAAATAAAGGATTAGAACTTTTCATAGCACATCAGATGCTACAACAACACTTCATATATAGTAAAATATGATAGTACATAGTTAGACTCTAAGTCTCGTTTTGTCATTTAAGACTCAACATCAACAGAGTAGAATAGGGGAACGACCCTTAACAACATAAAATAATATCTAATCTATTACATAAATTTTGAATAAAAACATGACATAGGAAATCCTTAAATCTTAAGGAACCTTTTCTTAAACTTGGGAAAACACCTATCCAAGCTCTTCTCTTTAAGAAACAACCTCTAACCATCACCACCTACACATTGTGTAAAAAGATGAAGAAGAATGGTATTAGTACAAAAATGCACTAAGTATGATAACCATGCAAAAACATGAGTTGAAGAGGACATTTAGTTAGAAATCATACATCATGTCTTTACAGTAAAAATCATGGACATTGAAAAATTAGCAGAATATATTTTAGATACTTCACATAGAAATGGATATAACTCATAACAGTACTTAAATCCATTTCATCACATTTACAGATCATTTATTAAGGTAGAATTTACACATAAGAACCATCACCTAAGAAACCCTCCCAATCTCACTAGTGCAATGTACAAGTAGCATTCCATACTACTATTTATACCAAGTGATCCTAAGAAGTCACCCTAGACTTAGGCACATCACATTCAACAACATACAACACATGCATTTAACCTTAGACATAAGACCAACATCCTTCATTAATGGTCACATAAGAACTCTCTCATTCATTTCACTTTAGTCATAACTCATTGATTCATATCATAGGTGAACCACTCTCATAAGCACTTCACAAGCTTTATTGTGCAATGTACACATGGAGTCCCATACCCCACATATACCAAGAAAACCCATTTAGAAGCCATAAGTGTAATTCACATGCATCTTCATAATTCATATCTTGACATAAGTGAAGTCAACCTTGACATACCTTCGTATTTACATACATGAACGATAAACCTTATTTCATAAATAAACGTCATCATAACTTCCCTTAGAGTCCACTTGTGCAATGTATAAGTAGGGTACATAGTCCTACCTACAGTAAGTAGTCTTTCAAGGAATCCTCACAATTTTCAATAATCTTATCTTAGTTAATTTTCTTAACCTTAGGGATGCTTATACATAACCGACATAGACCATGTGAGCTACATGAAATCCGCTGTCATATGACCCCACATCAAAAAACGGATTCAACTTGCCAAGGTGAAAACTTACATAATAGTTATATAGGTGGATCCACTAGATATATCCTATAATGCCACGTAGTTAAGGGATAGAGATACTGTTTCTAGAAACCGGGCCTATTGGATTAGTGGGATGGATCCCATCTCATGAGTTATCACTTAGATGACCCGGTATATTGCATTAGCAAAAGGGTCTTTTCCTCATTGTACATATCCACTCGGTGCTAAGATTAAACTCCTTTTTAATATCTTTAAGCCTTTATTAACCATTAATTTCATAAGACTAGGATTTAGGGAGTTGCTCACTCATTCGTCATATAGATCGAAGGTTTCTAGGATGAGAATGTACTTTGATCATAGAACCTATATTATGTTAGAATGTACTTTCACATAATTCTAACATTTATACCTTCATGGGTATGTGCATGCATGTGAGAAATACTTCCACAAAACACCTCTTTGACAACACATGTTCATAATTCATTTATCATATACTTTAAATTCATAGTGATGGATAATGGTACATATCAGAATTATACTTTCAATTAACACCATAAATCTACCCTCCTCATAGTTATGCATGAGAGTGTGTCTATTCACATTGGTCATCATAATCACATAACATTAATAACCTAGATGTTGAGGAAACCATCCTCCAAGGGTCACAATACCTATAAAATATCCTTTAAATAATGAATAACTCAAATAAAGATCATTAAGAGACTATAGACCACGCATTCATATTCCATCATAGGAGATAAGAACATACTCAACATTAGAATAGAAGAGTCTTAATCATGCATAAAATCAAATTTTCATAGAGGGTTTCATGGGTAGGGCTCATACTACAAGGGTATTCATCATAACTAGTCATATAGACTATGCATAACCCTATAATGATCATCACATAGACATAACATCATCAATATACCTCTGTCGTGATACTAGAATAGAAGACTACATATGACCATCATACTTGTGATCATCATAAAAACTATTCACATTAAAACAATTATCTTCAAGGCCATGAGCATAACGTATAAAGATGTACAAGAATGTAAACACCGCCACCATAAGTGGACCATACCAAGCAACACAGTTCAATATCGATTCTAAGCTAATTAGAGGAAATAGGTCAAATTACCAACTCTCCAAACTATGATCATCATTGATAAAATCCCAACAATTCAATATTAATTGACATCGATAACATATGAAATAATGCATCATTATAATGGATCATCAACTAATGAAGATCACAAGACCCATATTAACACTAATTTGAAGGATTTTGGAATCATGGGTTCTTCATGAAATTCGATTAAAATTCATCATAAAATCAGCATCTAATCATACATCATTAGAATGCTTTGAAATCAATTTGAGAATGAACCCATGGCTAGATTGAAAGATAGACAATTTTTATCATAAAATCTTCTTTGAAAACCATTGAAGGAACTCCTCAGATAAAAGATTAACTAAGTATGAAGGATTACAATACCTTAATAGAAGAAAATCTCACGCATTTGGAGAACAAACCAGTTCATAATTAATCTTATAGCTTGAGCTTTAGTTTTCCCTCCATTTGAGGTTTTGAGAGGATTTGGAAGAAAGGAGGGTTTGGGGATTTTTGATTTCTTATTGCATATTTGGGTTTTGAATTGGGGAAAGGATTAAATATAACATAAAATAGTTTATAAACGACTTCCAATGTTACCAAAACACCCCATACTTATTTGGACTTTTAGACATGTCAAACTTGAATTTAAAATGACGGAACTGAATCTTGGAAGTGGTAGCGCGTCGCGGAGGGAGCTCCTAATTTTGACTCACTAAAATTTTGAGATAGTGAGCATTGTGTCAGGAGCGCGACACACAGGCAGTTCAAGTTCCAGGCGCGCAACGCCTGATGGCCTCCACTTCTTAGTGCTGCGCGCTGCCTTTGGCAGCTTCCTTGTCCAACGTTTGGGCCCTCCTCGGGGGCCCTTAGGGTGGTCCTCAGGGAGTCGTAGTTTTGATCCTAAACATGTTTATTAAGGTACTAGGGTCACATATACAATTTTAAGACTCCAAACAACACATAAAAACAAGCAAAATATACAGGGACACACTAGCACATCTAAAGACTTTCTTTCGAACGTCTTGGACGTTTGAACTCCAAACCACTTCAAATCAACTTTACATGCTGCAAAACACATTATTAACATGTTATTAAACTTTTAAGTAAAATGTGAGTCTCTATACACCTTTGTTAATTTTGAGGATCCTTACAAATTCAATAGCCCATAACAATCTAAACATGAATTCAACATAATTAATTCATGATCAATACACCCACTTTAGATCTAAAATTAGGAATTCAAGGAATACATGGTTTCATGGAAACTTTTATAATAAAACCATCAATTAACATTGAATACTTCATAAATCATCAACTTAAACTTTTTCATGCAAGAACCCATTCTTAGAATTCGAAATACAATTTTTTATATCTTTTCAAAAGCCTTTGGATTGGCTCCTTGAATGATAGAAGAATAAATAATAAATCACCATAACTAATTGAAGTCCTATCCATGAAATTTAGGTTGATAACTTGGAGAATCTGATCTTCTTCCTTGGAGCTTCAAAGCTTTATCAATGGAGGTTTTGGAGAGGGAATGGAGAGATTTTGATATTTCAACTTCAGGTTTTGTTTTGATTGGTGAATTTGGAGTAAAAGTGACTCTAAAACCATTTATAATACATCTCCAAAGTACCCAAAACACCCCTACACTACTTGGAATTTTTAACCAATTCTAATTTGACTTCAAACAATGTGACCAAATCTGGGACTTGGTTGTGCATAGCGGGGACGCATCCAAATCTTGGTTCTTCAATTTAATTTGAGCCATAATGATTCACATTGATCCCACATAGCAAGGAAAAAAAATTTCCCTTTCAGTGGCAGAGGCGCGACGCGCAGGATACTTCAAAAATAGGTTGCCTGGTTGCCTTGGCAGCCTTCTTGCCACACCTTGGATCCTCCTCAAGGACCCTTTGGTTGGTCCTTAGGGGGTTTTCACCCTTTTTTGACTCTAAAAATGTCCCTCTAAGTGTTAGGGTCATCCCCACTGGTTTTAGAATACAAAAAACACCTAAAAACATGCACAACAAACAAGGACACTAGCACGCACAGGACTAGTTTCCGAACGTCAAGGACATCCTTTGACTTTTGACTTAGAAACTCTTCAAACTAACTTCAAAATATATTCTTCATTAATTTAACCAGTTATTAACTAAAGGAATTCACGTGAAGCTTTAATACCCTAGTTCATTTTGAGGGTTGTAACAATAGTTCAATCAAGGCCACAATCATAATAAGAACAAGAAATAAACACCTCAACTACAAGTGGATCAAACCATACCAAGTTATCCTACTATACTGAGAAATTTAGTCAGCTCACCATTCTGCAATGTCAACATTTATCATTACCCAACTTCCAACACTTCCAACATAATAAGAGAATTTACCCATCATTATTCCCATAAGGCCAAAGTCACCAACATACCATATATCCATAATTAATCAAAAGGAGAGATATATGACAATAGGAATCAATACTATAAAGCAATATAGTACAATTCCATCCATAGACAATCACAGTTATCAAACCCACTTTACAAGCAAAAATTAGGGAATTAGAGGGATCATGGGTTTATGGAGTTTTTCACTTGGAATCATCAAATAAACCATAATATAATCATATTAATTCTTTTAAAACCATTTAATTAAAGAACCCATGAGTTTGACGAAGAATTGTGTCTTTTTATAGTATTTAGAAAACTTGAAACCCGTTGAGAATTAGCTCTAACGTGAAATCTAACTCTAGATAAAGAGTCACCATACCTTCGTATTAATAAGAACTTGAAATTGAAGAACAAAGCAATGGAAAATTTCAAACCTAGGTCCAATTTAACCTTAAGCTTCCATGGAATCGAGAGAACTTTTGGGAGGGAAGGGTTTTGAGTTTTGTAGAGTGAAGTATAATTCTAGCTTTTAGTGTTTAAACTAACTTAAAATACCCTAAATTACATAAAATTACCTTCCCCTCATTTATTAAGGCAAGGGTGGAATTTACTAAACCACCCTTGGCTTGGCTGAAATAATGTAGAAATTTCAGGTGCCTACCCACGACCACCACCTACGGACCGTAAGTGGGTTGACGGCCTATCCTGCATGGGTGTGGTCTTGGTATGAGGATTTTCAAAGGGATACAAGTATCTATAGACTAATTAAGGAACAACGAAGGGCCCTCATGCCCTGTTAAATGATCTACTGGTTGCAGGTCATGGTCGTAGGTCACCCCCAATTGACAGTTTTTGGGTTTAAACTAGGGGTCCTCCTCAAGGACCCTTTAGGTGGTCCTTGGGGAGTCTTAACAACACGTTTAACCCCTTAACATGACCATATACATTATAGGTTCACATTCACCGATTTTTGACCCCAAATGACACATCAAAACATAGACAGCATACTAGAGCACACTAGAACACAGAGGATTAGTTTTCGAACGTCTTGGTCATTCCTAAACATTTTACCTCAAAATTACTCAAACCACCCATTCTAAGCTATTTCTCATTAAATTAACAAGTTATTAACTCAATGAACCCACGTGAAACTCTAGTTCGTCCTATTTTCATTTTTGGGGTCTTACAACTCGGTTCCTGTGCAGAGGAGAAAGGAGTTTATGTACATGTGGGGCTAGAAGAAGGTGTGGGGGTTGATGCAACTGCAGGTAGCATGTTAATATCAATCTCTAGAGTTGTACCAATTGGATTCACTCCCCTCATGTCATCGTCCATGCGGTTTACTCGGCCTAAAATCGTTGGATATTAGTGGAAGTTGAGGTAATGACCTCGAGGTCTCTTGTTGGGTCCCGAGGCACTCCATAACGTCTGCATAGATCAGTACGCGAAATAGGAAATGGAAGGGAAATATTCTTCTATTTGTCCCTCATGGACATCTCATGTGAGGTCAGAAAATCGATATTGATGCTCCTCTTGTACATGTACTATCAAGGTAGGCTGACTTAGAAAGGTGAAGAACAGACTCATTCCGGGAAGGCATGATAGTATTGCTGATTAAACCAACCCAAAATCTGGCAGCCATGTTCAGATTCATTTTCTCAGTAAGAGATCCAACCCCAACCCATCTGTCAGTGTTCTCACAAATCATAGGCCCCAGCCACCCTTTAAGTTCATCTAGAGATGCACCAACAAACAGTACCTCATAAGGGAGCACAGAATGCAGCACTCTTTTCAATACAACACTGATATACTCACTTTAGCAGTCTACTTCCGTTCCTGTGGCTATAAGATACCTCACTGGTCTGAACTCACTCGCCTACGTCTTGTTCTTAGGCGCCAGTCCTCCATAAGTTATGTAGAAATCTCTGACCTAAGTAGGGAATATATGGGCCTCGGGACCTTTTGAACTTCTCAAACTCATGGAAGCGAAGGGTAGCCAGAACATTAGAATATTTTTCCAACCCCTCCACCGACAAGAGCTTTTCTTCTATGGTGGCTTGGATATTATCGCACTTCAATTTATTCAACATCTAAGGTTGAGGCACGATGGTAGGTGTGGGGCTACTTGGGTGTCTATGCTTGCTCTGATATGGCTAAGGAATGGTTGCATCTAGTGTCTCCTTAGACGGAGTGGCAACATCTGTTAAGATTCTACTGCCTGAAAGTTGAGACATTCTTCGAATCTTTTTCTGAGTCTAAATCAATGGCTGATCATCTTAAGGCTCGGAATTCTCAACCTGGGCATCAATAGATCCTCTTTTCTTAGATATGTGTTTTATTCGTTTTCCTTTTCTTGTGGGGGTTCATTTTCTCTTCTCTTTTGAGGGTTTTATCCTTCTTTGTTTATGCGTATACCCTGTGTTTATTTTTTCTAAGGTTGTTCGTTCTGGTTGGTTTATGCCATATATGCAAAAAAATTATTATTAGGAACAACTAAATTCAAACACAGGAAATCATTGCAGACAAGTTTTCCGTTCCACTCGGCAATTCGCCAAATCTCTTTGGTGATCTAGGTCGATCTCGCCGACTTGATTAGTTGACAATCTAGGCAAATTTGTGATGGAAAAGCCTACTCGTGAGTCGATGACAACTTTCAATGATGACAAGGTTTTTCGCTGAAGGAGGGAAAAAGAGGCATGCAAAGGGTGATCAAAAGTCCTATCGACGAATCGCCGACCACTTTCAACATCACGAATTTGTATGCCGAAAGTTATAGATCATACAGCACAAAGGACATGAGTTAAGGGTGGTCTATAACAAGTAGGTTAACCACAGAATCATTTGTTGAGGTTAACCCAGATCGCCAAATGACACAACGTACAAGCCAAGCTCTTGAATCCCGTCTTTACGATCTTTAAAAACAAAATAAAAGCATGCAAACAAGAAATTCACCTAAACTCATACTTCCCATTACTTCTAGAGTACTCAGACTTCTTCAAGTTTTCCAAATTTTCCCCTCTAACTACAATCACCCTTAAAATCCATAGAGTAATTTATGTTATTTTGTGCAAATATGGGCTACATAGACTTCACACAACCATCCCAACAACTAATATGCAACACCCATTTCACGTTTAATAAAATCACAGCGCAAACACTATGGCATTCAACTATTAAAGAATTTTAGGAAAAAATTACTAATTAACAATAGCATCACAACAACTTATTTCTATTAGAGATATCCAACACACGTCATGTTGATACTATAATTGCGAATGAGAGAAATATTAAGTAAAAATAAGTTCGGGGACTTAGATGCTTACCTTCAATGCCGATAAAATTGCTTTTTCTAACGCTAGGCAGCAAATAAATCCAACCCTAAGCACTAATTACCAACTAAAATACTAGTTTACGATAAAAATCTAAGAAAAAGTACATTTTTGTGATTATGGAGAGTTTTAAGCAAGGCAAAATCAGAGATTCAAAAATTTTGACCCATGGTATTTATATAACCGTTCAGTTCTTGTCCACTCAGCGATGTTAGTTAACTCACTTATTCTCTCAGGGGAGCGCCTAATGGTCATTTATATCGCCCTTTCTTCAAAATCTTTAATTTTTGGGGGTAAAATTCTATGTCTGCATCGAGGTCGTTGAACAGGTTAGATATCTGCCGAGATAGATGCCGAGTTCGCCGAGTTTTTTTATGGACTTTGAAATGCATTTGCATTGACCAAACGATATATTCAGCTAGGCTCACCGACTTGTTTGGTGAAACACTAAACAGATTTTCTGCTCGCCAAACTTCAAATATTCCACTTTCCTCATTTTATCCTGCAATGTCAACACACAATTCTTTATAAAAATAAAACCTAAGTTTACAACCATGGGTTGCCTAGTATCACTAGGTAACCCAAATATGTCGTTTGGATGGAGCTGAGGCACTGCAAACTTCCGGGGTGATCTGATGTTTTGTATTGATCTAGAATAATATCCAACAATTGATTTAACGCTTCAACATTCTCTCTCGTTTCGTTCGACACTCAATCTTAATCGGTTATCTTTCAGAGAATAATTTGAAGTGTGTCCTCAACACAACTTTTCTCATCTTCTGTAGACTTCTTGCACTCATGAGGAGACATATATCCCTTGGCGTTTGCACTGCCTCAGACTTTTTAGTGGTCAATTCATTTAGTTGAGACACCAGTGCATTTAGCTTAAAGTAACCCTCGACTTCTTTATCTACCTCAACGGACTTGTTACCCACTTCTTCTTACATGCTTAGAAGACATGCATACACAAACAAGTAAAAAGAAAAATAAAAATAAAAATAAAATTCATAAATTACACTAAAAAGACCAAAAAAGCACTAGTGAACTACATCTTCACTTGACTCCACTCCTCTGCAGCGGCGCAACTTTGATGCTTATCGTGACCAACGATACTAACCTACGGTTCGAGTGTTGATGATCAGCGATAACATAATAATCCAACCAAGGGTTGGGTCCATGTCCTAAGGGAGTGGTAGTGAAAATAGTAGCTAAGATAGAACTTTAGTCTAATTTGTCGTAGCTTAGAGAAATTATAGAATAAAAGGAAAAATAAGTTAAAGGGGTGACGCGAAAATGTCAAATATCAAAGTGGGTTTTGTGACTAGTTTATAAAAATGGTAAAAATGCAAAGGTAATCAAGTATGGGGAGAAGTTCTTTGGGTGTGACTACATTACAAGTTGTAATAAGTTGTTGGGTACATTTTTTCGATAGGAAATTCGCAAGATAATATTGACTAGTCTAAGCTTTAGATGGAAACAAGTTCTCCCTCGAGCAACTTACCCCGTTTCAAATCGGTTCACACCTATTTACCGCATGAAGGCCGGTCTACTCCTTACCTTACTCGCGCTATCGAGCTGAGTGTTAGGATATGGGACTAGGGCTCATCCTCTCGGTATGAAGCTCATGTCGACCCACTCCTAAGGTCATAAGTCTAGCGGTCGTGAATTCGTGACCTCACTCTTGGGTAAGCCGAAAAACATGGGTGACTTTACATTTGCTACTACAAAACCCATTAAATTAAACCAGAACCACTAGGTGAGATCACCATTAAATACATCTAACTTATCTATAAGAAAGACCCAACAATAATATCAATTCATATTTGATAAATTATACCCCAAGAATGGGGGATTTAGCTACACATCAAGAAATAAAAGAAATATAATGAAATTAAATAGGTATAAGGAATTAAACCTTGATTTAAGAAAAACATGAAGAATAGAGATGTCCTGCTTCCAACTTGGGGAAGATTAACTACTTTCATCAAGTCTCCGAAAAACCATCTCCAAACATGAGAGAAAATACAAGAAAGATAATATTTTAAGGTAAAATTTTTGATAATGTTCGGATTCTCTAAAACTAGTAAAGATCTAGTATATCTAGACTCAAGAAGTGTTATAGAGAATCGTTAGGTGATGTTAGTCACGAACGCCAAATGACTCAGAGATTCTCCCTTCTTATGGTTCATCGGCTCTTGTGCTTTGTCTTTATCATGTTTGTGTCCTGGATCATTGGACGGTATATCTCTGCCTCGTGGAATTGATCGATGACACGCCAACTGCTCATTTTATCGTCTTTTGATTCACTTCCTTAAGTGCTTCGCATACTTGAACAAAGGGAGAAGTTTGTCCCTTCGCTGATTCTCCGAGCTTGCTTGGCAATGCTTCGGCTTTAGGTTTTACATTTTTTCAGCCTTTTTGTTCCTTTTTGTGCCTATGTGTGTCCACGCTTCCAGTAAAACATCAAATACCTAAAACTTAAGAGTCTTCATCTTATATTAAGATAAAATGAGCATTTGAGGACACTATGTCTATTAAAATCGAGCTCTGAATGAGTCCAATTTGTGGACTCATGAACTACCTTTCTAAACCTAATTATAAGACCCTAACCTTAATACTTTAACCCTTACAACTTAAACTCAAACTCTCACAAAACTCTCTCAACTAAGGACTACTAATTGTCACTCGGAGAATAGAGAACCACCCCGAGATGTAATGGCCATAGAGCGGACGCAGGGACAAGCCCTTAGCATTTGTCATAACATATCATTGGTTAAAATAGCGGAAAATTTAATACTTTTGCATATACTAAGTGAAGTATGGTTAGAATTATCACTTATCATATATATTGAAGGTTACTTAGACTTTTCTTTTAGCAACACAATCAACATTCATACGATATTCTAATAAAACTGTCTCACATAAAAACCATATAAAGAGTACGAATCTTGGACTTAGAAAATAAAATATCAATATGCCAAGTAAGCCTTACTAAAGTAGAATTCAATGATAGAAGTAATAAAAGTATAGCTCTTTAACTACTAGAATCTTCATAGATAGAAAGATAAAAAGATAATATCCCCGAACATGAGGACCGACCAATACTTGGAGAAAGAGTTCCAAACTTCTTCAATCGGCCTTCTTAAGCTTCGATGAATGGACTTTACTTTTTTAAATATAGTAAAGGGGGAATAGGGGTTAGTAGTACGCCATTTATATAGTATGTGTATATGCAAATAAAATATTTAAGGACATGCATGAAAAGAACCCATTCTTAGAAAAAAACATGCTATGAGTACTTGACAGCCTTTAATACACAAACAATAGAACATGTCAAGAAAAAGGATCACAACCAACATAAGCCTGATCATAACCCAAAGCCATATCATTCATAAAGTAATATTAATATTTTATGTAAATAGTTCATGCTAGCACATAACATAAAACACTACCAATGATCCCATCCCAAGACTACAGCGCAATGTCATGTGAAGCCCCATAACCCCACCCTAATCAGTGTTAAACAACTAGTATGAGCTATAGTAGTATGATTGGGTTTCATACAACTGCCCGACACATCATAATTAGTCATCATCACATGTCGCATATTGACAAAAA
The DNA here is from genome assembly GCA_027704765.1 of Solanum habrochaites. Classification (NCBI taxonomy): domain Eukaryota; kingdom Viridiplantae; phylum Streptophyta; class Magnoliopsida; order Solanales; family Solanaceae; genus Solanum; species Solanum habrochaites. Next base: position 50,309,834 of record JAKWJA010002489.1, on the reverse strand, counting down.
CAGTTCATCAACATACCAACATAATGGTAAGAGCAACAATCATATATCATAAGCATCTGTACATTTTCAGGTTAATAGCTACATAGAACAATCTCCTAGGAATCTTTAGAATCACTTTGTGCAATGTCTAGGTAGCAGGCCCACCCCCTCCTGACACTTAGGAGAATCATCAAGTTACCCTAGCGCAATGTCCAGTTATTGTAGCTTTTCATGTTACTTGATAGTACAATCCAAAACTCTAACTGGAGTTAGGACCAGTTTTGTGAGCGAATATGAATCCGGTATTTGTCATGAAAACCCCACACGACTGAAGTGGTCTACTTGCAAAGGTTTAGACCAAAATATGAACATGCCATTTTAGGTAGATCAACTATCTGTATTCTATGAGGCAACATAGTTCAAGAACTAGGAGATATATTACGAGACTATAGTTCCACATTACATGGAAGCCACTATTTCATGAGAGTCGTATGAAACCTACCTTCCAAATGGGGGAAGAGGGATACAACTCTGGATAATCTAGTTCACTCAGTGCTAAAATAAAAGTCCCTTTTTGAATTAACCTTTAAGTTATCATTATCATAAATCTTATGAAGGCCATAGGCAGACTAAATACTTGAAATAAACATGATCATTGTCATTAGGTTTTAAGATAAAAGTGCCTTTCATCAAACCCTTCATAAGTGAGGATTTTAACAATCATAGTTTATTGTGTAAGGCATATCAAGAGGACCTTATCAACTCGACATTATTCATATCCTTTACCATATATCACATTGAATATATTCAAGTAAGTATATGAATAGAAACATCATACATACTTTAATTTTGATAACAACATCAATTATACGCCAACATCAACATAGTAGAGAAATCATGGCTTTAGGAGACTTACCTATTGCTTCCAAGAATCTTCATCAAGAAATTACATTCAATTCACCACAATCAATGAGTAATATAGTTAATTACCCAATAACATAACCAATCCCAATAACTCTAGTCATATACAAGACCACTTTGATAGTTAGGGGGGAAGGAACGGGTCTATTTATGAGTTTATTAAAACAATTGTTCCATTCCCAACAGGGACATGACATTAAGTTAAAGCTATAACATAATCACATCCATATTTTAGGGAGAGAAACATTGGATTCACACGAAAAATAAAACAATACCATATCAATTATCAAAATATGTACTTGATTTAGCCATAGAAAATTCATAATTCAGCCCAATAATTATAAATTCGAGTTTGGAAGAAAGAGAAAACCAATTTTGTAGAGTAAAAAACACTAGGAATGTGCCTTGTAGATATTCATATTGAAAGGACGTTTGGTAAAAGGAATCTCAAGAGTGAAGAACTCATACCTTATTGATGTTTTAATTTATCCACGAAATTTGGAAACAAAAGCCTTGGAGGAGACTTTCGTTTGCTTCCTCAAGGAGCTCGTGTTCTTCAAGGTGTTGAATAGGTTTCTAGAGTTAGAGTTTTGAGAAGATGGGAGGGATTGGTAATTCTGATGGAGTGTGCATGTTAAATGGTGTAAAAACTTTTACGTAAAAAAGAGAACATAAAATTGCCCCTGACATTACCCAAAAGACCCCCTCAACTTAATTTGGTCTTGTTGTGATATTAAAGTGAACTTAAAAACGACGCAGATGAATTCGGGAAGTGGTTGCGCTTCGCATGGCCAATATCAATTTATTTTTTTGAAAATTTGGGTCGAGGCAGTAAGCCTCGTGGAGGACCTCATTTGTGAGGAAAAATTTTCCTAGCCAGTGCTGGCGGTGCGAAGCGCAAGGGCTTCCATATATTGGTTGTCGCAAGCTATTTTGGCAACTTACTCGCCATGTGTCCTACTCAACGACACTTCAAGCGGTCCTTGGGGAATCGTTACCGGAAGTTTGTACCCTTTGTACTATATTATTCCTTTGTAAAGTCTTTTGACAAGGTTCGGACTTCATTTGACACTCTCAAACCTTCACCAAACATAGGGACGTCTTCTAGTTCAATTTAGCTAGTTTCTGGAAGTCAAGATTTTTTTTTGTTGTTTTAGATCTCTAACATTTTCTTGAGTGAGTTTAATAAATTAATCTAGGTCTACAAAAATCATTTCAAACATTATTTAATAGGTGAAGCTCACGGTTAAGTCATGGAACGTCCGTCTTGTGGTAACAACTACACTGAAGAAGACGACACAAGGTCACTGTGAAGATCCAAGACCCCGACTTTCTTCCATGTTTTCAAGGAGTTACACAAGGTGATGGATGATTTAACCTATTGGGAATATTTATCCAAGAGTCCCTCTAAAAATATAATTACAAAGTTCCCCAACTTCTATGTTTTCAATCCAATTCGTGGACCTTATTTCTCAGAAAATGTATTGATCTAATTGATCATTATGATTGATATGAATGTTTGGCATGAGAATTTAGGTATATTGAGGTTTTGAAAAAGAATTCCACACAAGACCAATGATTTTCTCTCTTTCTCAATTCAAAATCCTAGCTTGTGTCGGAGGCTGATTAAAGGATAGAATTTAGTTACATACTTGTATTGTCATTATTATTTGTTGAGCTTTTTTCGTCATAGGATTTATGAATATCAATAAACTAGGGTGAATCTTGAAGGATGCATGTGAAGTGTATGGTTAAGGTCCTTCAATGAGAAAGGTTGTTATGTAAATTGTGTGGATCCACTTATGGTGGAGGTGCTTAAATTGATTTTATGTATTGTGAAGTTGACTTATGAATATCTACTATACTTAGTTATGGTAACGAATGTATATGCTATGAAACATGAATGTTGTGAGATGTTTATGGTAGTTGTTTTTCTGGGATAGAAGGTGGGAATACTATTGAAAACTAATGCTTAGATATAACGATATAATATCAAATGATGTGGTTTTTGAGGAGGAAAGTCTTTTCATCATCTTGATACCGTGATAAAATGATATAAGGAGGAATAATCCACTTATGGTGGAGGTTCTAATTGATTAATGTTTGTAAAGTTTAATTATGATTTATTCTTACCAATACCGTGCCCCCCCCCTTAGTTATGGTCAAGAATGATTTGTTATGGAAACATGAACGTTGTGAGATGTTTATGGAGTGTTTTTATGTGAATAGAAAGGTAAGTCTCATGAACACAATGTTATTGATATGAATCGATTGTACTATTCATATTGATGTTGGTTAATTGATGAAAGGTTTTTTCATCTTTGAAACCCTTGCGCTACATGTATATGGAGGGGCAAGAAATAATGTTGAGTAAAGGATAAAGTAATGAAAACAGGGAATTGTGCTTAGCACCAAGTTGATATGAGGTGAAATGGGACCCTTGACAAAGCTAAGGGAGGTTCCCCACTACGATATCTCATGAGGGGAAACCCCACCCCACAATTAGCAAATAAGGCTTTCTAGCAGCAATCTCCGTATCCCACAAATATGTGCCACATAGGACGTTAGGTAGTATATCCACCTAGATGGTGTCATGTACATGTATGCAGCGACCTGGCAAGTAGGACACTGATTTTCGGGGTGGGATGAAGGACATTCATCCCATGTGAAGATCACTATGGTCTATGCGGTTATGGGCAAACACTTTCTGCCTTAGCTTGTTGAGGGATGAGCACGACAGTGTGGTGGATATGAGACGTTACCTATGCATTGAACAAGTGGTTCTGAAGGGGGTTTTGTCCGTGAGGTCTACGTGTATGGCAAACTTATGAATGATGTTAACGCACATTGTTTCACTGAT